>VDFB02252781.1:0-23475 GCA_007258455.2 Sequoia sempervirens | reverse complement strand
GATGATTCTTATGGCCCAAACTTTGAAATGTTTTAGTAATATTATTTGTGTCAATACAAATTACCTATTGCAATATCCTTAAATTGTTCAATCTTTGGTATGAATTGTTGGTAGAAAAAATTATGATTACTTGGATGCTTCTTCCATTCATTTTGTATCAACATATGTTCGTGAAGACACAAAAGTTAATAAAATATTAATGCACGTAACTCACAATTATTTAAATAAACAACTTTGTTAACTTTATTATTAGTAAATAGTTTCTATTTTTATGTTGAACATATTTTTAAACATGTAACTGAAAACATCCACAGTAAATGATTTATTGTATCAACATATTCATTGACATAAGCACAGTATCGAGGCTCAATAAATGATACATTCAAATATAAGAAGAAATAAGTACGAAAAACATAAGAAAAAATATAGAATGATAACACAGTCATGGAGAATCTCTGATAATAAGGTGTTCTATTTCATTTATAAGCTCAAAATAATCACACAGTAACAACAAATGTGCCCTAATAAATATTATGAATTTAAATAACTTGAAGAAACCACTTTGGAGACAACACAGTAACATATAAGCATGAAATTTAACACAACAATTGAACACCAAAATAGATTACCAATTATGAGCAATCTTCTCCATTATGTTGTTTCAAATATATATACATTTATAGCAAAAGTCTTTGATATGATATGGATGGGTGGAATATGCAATCTATTTTCTTACCAATGCCTACTATAACAGAAATGAAAATGGAATATGATATGATGATCCTCTCAAAATTGGCCTTGGTTTTCTATTTATATAGGAAGCAACAAGCTTCAGACCTTTTACAAAAAGAGACGACCCTTCAAAACTACTTCTTTTACTAACAACTAATTAATTTACATAATTGAAGAAATAACAAGGCTTAAGACACTTTAGATGTATGTTTCCTTTAATCAATGTAGAAATCCCATGATCATTGATCTGGAAAAGCTTTCCTCTCCATGATAGACATCTAGATGCCCTCACCTTAGTGACCTACTCATCTGAAGCCAAATACTTCTCTTCCCATTGATACATCATAAAATCTGATGGCCACTGATATTCCTAGATCTTTGGTATGTTTGCAAGTTGTGTCCGCCATTGACTATCCAGTAGTGCCTTTGTATCATTAACAAATTTCAGATATCCAACATCAAGAGCAATCAATCCATCCATGATCAAATTGATCCTGTGAAGACCGGTGTCATTATCCCCCTGAACATGGGTTAAACACTTATGAATAACTTGACCAAATTCTTTCTTCCATTCATCCAAGTCTTTTAGTTGACCATCATCTTTCACAATTTCTAGTGTATACCATTGTTTTAAGGTATGGAATGAATCCATTCGTGCCACAATCCTCTTATCCTCCACTTGTATATACTGAAATTCATCAGCAATCATTTTTACTGTTTGCTCAGTTGGTTTTAATGTTGTAGGAGCATCATGACTCCTTTGTAGAACTCTGAATAACTTAGATAGAGTGTGGTGAATAGGCTACCACCTTTGAAACAGGGGGTCCAATACAAGCATATGTGCTTTTATTTGATCAATTGCTTGTTGAAGTGATTTATAACTGTCATGCACACTATCCATTTTATCAATAACCAACTTTATTTTGTACTCAAGAATCTTTTCCATAACTTTAGAAACTTTCCTTTTTACTTCATCCTAAGCCTCCTTCATTTCATCCACTTCCTTCTCAGGATCCTTTGCTTACTTGACTAGAATGCTCTGTACAATATTTAATGGAGCACTAGGACGTTTATATAACACTATCTCCTTGCTTTATGAAGTTCTTGCTCCTTTTAACTGTTCTTTCAATTTGACGTTCTCCACAAATAGTTTATTAACTTCATCATTTAATAGCTTTTGTTCCCTTTCATACTCCTTTAATCTGTCCTCCAATCCCTTAATAGTTGCGAGAGTGAACATGGATGAGTGCATGGTCATTGTGGTGTCCTCCAAAGGGGTGGTTTCTTGTATTGTTCTTACCATTTCTGCCCCTTTCATTCCCTGTATTACATCCAATAGTTTAGGCTTTTGTGTGTTTTTCTACTTGATCCAAATGGCCAGGGTTTCAATTTTGGGGTTATACCTAGTTCCACTTACTCCTTCATCAAAGTCAAACTCTACAGCTAACATTGGATCTTCTTGAGCCCGTACTTGATCAAGCAAAAACATTTTCTTTAATTCCAACCCAGGAAAAATGAGCATGTTGCTCTTTAAAATCATCTCTCTAGCCTTCTGAGGGCTAATGTCAATGTGGTCAACCCTCAATTTATTAAATGTTTGTGCCACCATTTGATTCTTTTTTGTTCCTTCAATTCCCACTTCATTTGACTCCATTTTCTCTTCAATTTATTTTATCTTCATATTTGTCCAAAAATCCCTAAACTCCAGAGTCTTGATGAACTCATCATCCTCTATAAACCTCTTGGCAGCAATTTATCTCTCATCTTCATGTATCACACTTGTTTTTTCTGCATCATCCATCCTTTCCTCATGCCTATGGGTGCTAGTCTAATGGATGGGCTGATCAACCTCAATATCAACCTTTAATGATTGCAATACAATGGCCACATCTTTAGTATCTCCCACCCCTTCACTCTCCTCATAAGGTACCAATGACTCAATGCTCTGTGTCTTTTGTCTCTTGGGAGGCAATTGCTCCATGGGAGACTCTGATGTTGTGTCCAAGGTGTTCTTTGTAGTTATCTTACCACCATGTTCTTGAAGATACACTTCTTTTTTACCATATAAATCCTCAAATTTATCAATTATCTGATTGATCCTCTTGATGGGGTCTTTTTCTTCAATGAAATAGCCAGGGAAACTTCTTTCATTTTTCTTCTTCCTTCCTTCAAGCTTCATTATAACCTCCCATTTCTTCCATCTGAGGGATGCCTTTGGAAAAGTAAGGTAGTTTCTTATCACATCTTCCTCATAATCTACTTGGTGTGCCATTTCCATTTTGGTAAGAAGATTATGCCTTATGTTATTCATATGATTTTTAGGGTCAAAGGCTCTTGCTTTTCCAAAACCGAATGCATATCTTGTCTTCAAGTAAATTTGCAACTCCTCTAGTGTATTTGAGCGTAGTGTCCAGTTTCCACATTTGGTTAAGTTTAGAAGAAATGTGCCCTTATTTTTTTTGTGCATTACATCCTTTTCCACCCACATAATTTGCCACATAAATTCAAGAAATGCTAATCTAAGGGGCACAAACTTTGGCAGTATGTGTGGAGTAGTAGGGAAGCCATAGATTCTTATTATTGTAACTTTTGGGAAAAAGAACCTATCACCAAAATTATGTGTGTGACCTTGTTCCTATCTTAGGGCCAAAGTTATTAACAATTGTTTCATTTTGTTTGGTAATCTTGGAATTGAATAACCAAGAACTTGAAGGATTCTTTGCACAAAGTCTTCATAGAATATAGCAAAGCTTGAATTCTTGCATCGACTAACCCAAATATAGCACCACTTTTGGATAGGTGTGGCATTCCTTCGCTCATCCACTCTAGCCAAGTCCATTTTTTTACTCCAATGGTCCCAATTATTGTATAGTATCAAAATGGCATAGTAAGGAATAGTGTTTGAATGTAATCAGTGTGCTATCCTCTATGAATTGTGAGAATTCATTGTCCAATGCCCTCTCAAGGTATGAAGCAAAGTCATACTCAATATTAGTCTCAGGGTTTTGAATTCTCATGGCCATCATCATCAAGCTTATTGGAATTTTATCTTGAGCATCCACCCCTAATACTTGGAACAGAGCTAAATATGTGTTCACAAAATAATATTGAAAATTTGTCATAGTGAATGGTTCAATATTGGAAGTAGAAATCAGAATCGTTCTATTACTAATGCCTCTTTTCATATATAGGGGTAGCTGATCACTTCTATAAGTTCTTCTTAACCTATTTTAATCTTCCTCACTCTTCTGTAGGTTTATTTTGGTGAAAGCCTACTTGTTTAAGCCAAAACACTTCAAATGATAACAACTCTGGTTACCTCTCACAGATATTTATGTGGTCAAAGCACCTTGTTTAAATAAAACACTCAATGTGGCCCTCTGATGGAAATGGTTCGAGCTAATTCCCACATAGTCTCTCATTTTCTGGCATTTTTGCTTGATCAAAGCACCCACAAAAACTTGGTTCAGGCAGTGATGAGCAAGCTATTCAAGCCTAATATCTTGGGTGACATGGATGAGGTTATTTCAACCTCTATTCTCGGCTTTGGGGTGCCGCATCTAAAAGACTTGGAAATGCTCAAAACTCCTGGTGTGGTGGTCCAATTTTTTCCGCTTCTATTGGAGCCGAAAGGACCGACATTGGTCTAACATCAGATGATGGATGTGGTTGGGGTGGAGTATCTAAAAAAATATCTTGAGCTGGTGGAGACTGAGGATTTGGAGTGGGTGGAGGAATTCAATGACTTCGCCCATATCAATGGCTTCTTGTGACCTTGGGATTGTGGTGGGATGGTGCTGGTTTTTTGGCTTTTGTGATTGTCAGTGGCTCCTGGTGGTGTTTCAATTAGTTTTTTGGTGATGTTTTGGTGATTTTCTTGGTCTTTGGTGAGGCTCAAAATGGGTGGTTTAGGTAGCTTGAAAATTCTAAAGCATAGTTCTAGCTTGTCTGCTTGGGTCTTTGGCTGGTTGGGAAATCTATTGCTAAGGTTTCATGAATATTCCTACAATGGCATACGATCTGTAATTGTTTGAATTTTGATTAATACAATCTCCTACTTACATACCAAAATAAAATTTAAATACTAATTTGGCAGTTTGCTATGTAATTCTTCTTTTGGCAACCTTCGTGTTGTCTTATTCTTATTGTACTCTTTTTGCATTGTTTGAGGTGTATCTGGTTGTTTGCTATGTAATTCTTCTTTCAGAAACCTTCATGTTGCCTTATTCTTATTGTACTCTTTTTGCATTGTTTCAATACAAAAAAAAACAAAAATAATATGTATATGCAAAAAGAATCTACATTATAATTCCCATTCTTGTTATTTAAACAATTTTAAATTTTTTAAAAAACTCAACTAATATTATCTAAAAAAAATTTATAATTACTAAATGTTCAGTTTACCTGTTCAAAATTTTAAAATGGAAAAGAAAATAAAAAGAAGATGAATCCTTATAGTTAAATACCAAAAAAAATAGTACAATCCTTATAATTAAATACTTAAAAAAAGTAATATGTATATGCATAGAGTATTTTGTTAACCAAGTGGTTTGTAAATTTATACCAAGCAAGGAGTAAAATGATAGAATAGTCAATTTAGTAGAATAAAAAGTAATTTTGTCTAGCACTTGGTAAATTAGGACTTGCAAAACAAATAATATTTACATGCCTATAAAAAAGTAGAATAAAAAATACTTTAATGACACATGGTAGCAAATATTATGTAGCACATGTAGAAATAAATTATATGCAATCTGTATAAGATATTACGTAGCACGGGGCAGACTTTTGTAGGTAAATTATTATTATAATGTGATAAAATCAAGAAAAGGGTATCAATGGACCAAATAGTTTCAAGGGTTGGCAGTCTGATATCAACCATTGATTAGCAGTTTCATGTTTGTCTTCTTCAAATAGGATACGCCTTCAACGTAAAATATATAGTGCCAAAATTTTCAAAAAATTGGAGAAAAATACATTAAACCCTTAATTAACCCTCAACCCTCAACCCTAGTTAAACCCTAAGCCCTCATAACCCCTATACCCTCTACCCTATCCATTGGACCCTCAACCCTAATCACTCAACCATATACATACCCTCAACCCCTATACCCTCTACCAACCTATACAATATTGGACCCTAAAACCTAATCCATCAACCATATAACTTCAACCCTCTACCCTCAACCTTAATAAAACCTCAAGCCTCAACCCTTAAACCCTCTACCCTCTACCCTATACATTAAACTATCAACCCTCAATTCTCAACCCTCAACCCTTAATCCCTCAACCCTCAACCCTTAAACCCTAAACCCTCAACCCTTATACTCTACCCTCTACATTGGAACCTCAACCCTAATTGACCTTCAACCATATTATACCCTCAAAAATCCTAGCTATACCCTAAACCCTCAACCCTCAACCCTTAATAACATCCCTCAACCTTAAACCCTTAATCCTAAACTGGCCTTAAATCTTCTACCCTCTTATACCCTAAACCGTAAACTGGCCTTAAACCTTCTACCCTCTTATACCCTAAACCCTAAACCAACGTCAAACTCTCTACATCCCTCTACCCTCAACCCAATACCTCATATACCCTTGACCCTAATCCCTCAACCCTAGTGACCCCTCAACCCTTAAACCCTTAAAACCAAGTAAATTACTCTCTACCCGAATCCCTTAGCCCTCAGCCCTTAATCCCTCAACTGTTAAACCCTCTACCCTCTACCCTCTACCCTCTACCCTCTACCCTCTGCAAGTACCCTTAAACCCTAATCCCTCAACCCCTATACCCTCTACCCTATACATTAATGGACCCTCAACCATAATTCTTGAACCATATACCCTCAACCCTCTATTCTCAACCTTAAACCCTCAACCCTCAACCCTTAAACCCTAAAGTACCCTTACACCCTCTACCCTCTACCCTCTACCCTATATATACATTGGACCCTAATATAATTAACCCTAATCCTTGAACCATATTATACCCTCTACCCTCGACCCTAATCCCTCAACCCTTGTTAAACCCTTAAACCCAATTACTAAACTCTCTACCCTAATCCCTCAACCCTCAGCCCTTAATTAACCCTCAACCCTCAACCCTCAACCATAGTTAAACCATAATTCAGACTCAACCCCTATACCCTCTACCCTATACATTAATTGGACCCTCAACCCTAATCCATTAACCTACATATACCCTCAACCCTCTACCCTCAACCTTAAACCATCAAGCCTCAACCCTTAAACCTTCTTATACCCTCTATGTCCCTCTGATATACCCTATACATTAAACCCTCATCCCTCAATTCTCAACCCTCAACCCTCAACCCCTATACCCTCCACCCTATACATTAGAACCTCAACCCTAATCGACTTTCAACCATATTATACCCTCAAACATCCTAGCTATACCCTAAACCCTCTACCCTCAACCCTTAATGTGCCTCAACCCTAAACCCTTAAACCCTATATATAATTTGGACCCTAAACCCTATCCTTGAACCATATACCCTCTAGTACTCTCGACCCTAATCCCTAGTCAACCCTAGTTAAACCCTTAAACCCAATTACTAAACTCTCTACCCTAATCCCTCAACCCTCAACCCTTTATCCCTCAACCCTTAATTAACCCTCTACCCTCTACCCTCTATCCTCTACCCTCTACCCTCTACCCTCTACCCTCTACCCTCTACCCTCAACCCTCTACCCTCTACCATCAGCCTAGTCCAAACCCTAATCCCTCAAACCTATACTCTCTCTACCTATACAATGTGGACCCCTCAACCATGAATTCCTCAGCATGGGTACCATGCATCCCCCTCAGCCCTATAGTTGCACCCTCTACCCTATACATGAATGTGGACCCTCAGCCTAATCCCTCAACCATATACCCTCAGCCCTCTGCCCTCAGCCTTGAACCCTCAGAGCCTCAGCCTTAAACCCTTTGCCTCGATCCTGCCCTATACATTAAACCCTCAGCCCTTAATTCTCAACTCTCCAGCCCTTAATCCCTCAGCCCCTTAGAGCCTAAACCCTAAGCCCTACTTCACACTCTACCACTCTGCAGCTGGAGACCTCAGCCTAATAGACCTTCAACCATATACCCTCAAACATCCTTGGCTATACCCTAAGGCCTCTATCACAGAGACCCTTAACATCCCTCAACCCTAAACCCTTAAACCCTAAACCGGCCTTAAACCTTCTACCGTCTACCCTCAACCCTAATCCCTCAATTGGCCTATACCCTCAACCCAATACCCTAAACCCTAAACCATTAAAACCTCTACGTCCGTCTACCCTCAACCAGCCAATACCCTTATGCTCTCATCCTAATCCCTCAGCCCTTAAACCCTTAGGCAGTGGAGTGCTCTCTACCTAATCCCTCAAGCCTCAGCCCTTAATCCATGAAACCTCAGAGCCCTTGACCCTCAGCCTCTACCTCAACCCTCAAATGCTCTTAGGAATTAGCCTAAATCCCTCAACCCCTTATACCCTCTACCTATACATTTAGACCCTCAGCCCTAGTCAGGCCCTAAGCCCTTACACCCTCTACGGGTTCTACCTACCCTAGTATATATTAAGCTGCCCTCAGCCCCCAATTGTCAAGCCTCAGCAGCAATACCTTAACCCTTAATCCCTCCTCCTCTCTGCCTAATCCCTCGACCCTATGCCCTCAGCCCTAATCCTCAACCTATGCCCCTCAATCCAATACCTAAACCCTAAGGCTGTTAAACCCTCTACATCCCTCTACCCCTCAAGCGTCCCAATGCCACCTCTACCCTAGTGGAGGCCTTAGTAATCCATCAGCCCTTAAACCCTTAAGCCAGTAAACTCTCTACCTAGTAATCCTCAACCGCAACCCTTAATCCCTCAACCCATGGAAGCCTCAAATTACCCTCTACCCTCTACCCTCAACCCCTATACCTTTACCCACACATACATTGGACCCTCAGCCATAATCCTTGAGACCATATGCCTCAACCCTCTACCTCAATAGCAATTAGCCCTCAACCCTCTACCCTATATATTAAAGAGCTACCTTAATCCTCAATTCTCAGCCCTCAGCGTAATCTACACACACAAAGTACTTTCACAGTGGGGTGGAATTTGCTTTGTTTATGATTATCAAGAGGAATAAATGGGTATATACAAGGGAATGTTGGTGATAGTATGGATCTTGCCACACAAATTGTTGCATTTCATGTTAAATACAATGAAAAATCAAAGGCAATAGATATTTTGAGGCAAGTGAAATGTAGGCAAGCAATTGAAGGCCAGTGAATATTAGGGAAGGATTTCTTGTTCTAACACCCTTAATTCCTACTAGATCAGAACAATTAGGCACTAAATTAGGCACTACATTAGGTGCTAAATTAGGCACCAAAAAAGGCTCTAAAGCAGGTGCTAAAATAGGCATTACTTTAGGTGCTAATATGGGCACTAATGTAGACACTAATCTAATTGCTAATTTGGGCACAAATCTGGGCATTATCGTAGGCGTAGTTTTTGGCTCTAATCTTGGCATTAATCTAGGCATTAATAAGGGTGCTACACTAGGCGTTAACATCAACGCTAATCTTGGCACTAATTGTGGCACCAATTTGCACCTGAATTAGTGCCGACTTATTCTGGTTGGTACAAAAAATGCAAAAAATAGCGCCATACCAAAAAATAGGGCCGACTTTTCCCAAAAAATGGAGAAAAATATATTAAAATAGTGGGTGGAAGCAAAACATGGAGCAAAAAAGGGAGCTAATCATAGGGATTTATTATAGTGTTTTCTATCTATATCCATGCCTAATCTATAGGATGCAAGGCCTCATTGCTATTGTATAAATAATAGAGCAAACTCATTTGTGAGGACACATTCTTGCAAGCATTTTTTCTCTGCTTTATTTTAGTTTTGCTGTGTTTTATTTGAGAGAGAGAGTTTAGTTATATAGAAAGTGAGTAGACTTGAGAGAAGTAAACTATCAACTTGAGAATTAGAGGTTATTTTGATGTCTCTTGAGAAGCTATAATCCAACTTGTTGCTGTTTGGAGAAGTTGCATTGCTATCAATTGATTGGATAAGCGATAATAGGCATGAGGATATTCTTCTTTGTTATCTTATTTATGAAAGAATTGTTCTGCATGAATGCTTGAATTTTCTTTTATGAGTACTTGCATTTAAGGAATCTAGAATGTATTTGAAAAGGAGATAGAAGCTTTTATGTTATTTTTATGATGTGCTTGTATGTACTCCATAATAGGAGGTTGGTGTTTATCATAGGTATTACATACTAGATATGATTAAACTAGAGTGGCATATGAGTTACTCTTAGCTAGGTTATTGATTTAACTATAATAGCTTGAGTTTACTCCGAGGATTGTTTATCTATTATGGGAGAGAGCTTGTGTACTTACTTGTTAAGTAGGTTTATTCCAAGTATGTAAAATGGTGATAGGTTATCTATGGGGAGATAGATTATCCATTGAAGGAAATACCTATGCATAGTTTAAGATGACCTTAAGTCAAATCAACCCTAAGTAGTTTATGTGATAGATGACCTTCATTCGAATTACCATTTGAGAACACTTTGGCCAAGGTAGTGTGACTACCTCTAGCTCCACTATTAGTTTACCATGATCCAATATTACATGCTAGTTCGAGATTGTGGGATTACAAGTTCTAGTTATTTGGGACACAAAACTATGGTCAGTTGGTTGTCATTATTTGGTTACTCTACCAATCTTTTCATCGAAGGGAAGGGCCATTTGTTGAATGATAGATGTGTGGGGGACCACATATGAGTCTATGGTTGGTAGAAAAGTGCTTGAGTGATGGTTCTCCTCCATAGTAGGCGACAAAAGAACCAAGATTTGAAAGGAAAGATCCTAGACCATCTTTAAACTATTTGTTCCAAAGCTCATTGAGATATGTATGTAAATGCATGTAGCCTTGTATTATTGTAACTTGTGAAATGATTGTAATGTTAAGGAATATTTACTGTATTGTTATGGCATCTTTATTTATATATTCTCAATAAAGAAAAGATTTTTTTTTATTGCAATGGCTTGTTACATAGTTTATTTAATCGCAAAGTGAAAAATTAGGAATTTTTACTTCATTGAGGGTTGGTGTGTTACATGTGGTATCAGAGCTACCGAGTTTAGTTTTGGAACCTATGAGCTCATCATTCTTTTTGTCCAATGTTATCTAATGTTTGTAAATTCTTGTGTCAGGATGGTGCATCTCAGATTAACAACTCAAAAGTTAGTAATCATAAACAAGCACTACCTCAAGGCCAAGAAGGAAAGAGAAGCCATCGTTAGAACAATTGAGGGTACCAACTATGAAAATTCTATTTGGTTGAGTGACATGAAAAAATTTAGTCACACACTCTCTCAAATTAGTAATGTGAAGAGAAAGATCAAGATGGAGGCTATGTACAACTACCTACCTACGATCTCACCAGAGAAGTCTAAGTCATTACCACTTTCTAGGGATATGCCCTCAGAAGGAAGTGTTAATCTAGAATTCACCTTTAGGGACCCTAGAGTTCTTCCATTGGTAGAAGTAATTGTTATTTCTTTGAGTAACAGTTCTAAGGGATATGTACCACAAACGTTGCCAGGAAATAAATGGTCTCATGAAAAAATTTATGTGAAAAATGTAGACTATATTGTTGATGAACACCATATTGGCATTGCACCTCATAACTATGTATCAGATGACAAATTTGAAGGCTATTATCCTTTCTGGGATAGGTACGAACAAATGAGGGATGGACAGAAAGATAAATATCAACAACAGTCTCAGTTTGTAGATTAGACTCCATTAAGTTATGTGTCAGATAGTGAATCTAAGGGATACTCTCCACTCGACTATCTGAATAGTCACTCCATGTAATCAAAGGGATATTGAAATCCTCATGATATGAATAAAATGTTTATCAAAAAGTGTATGCTTAATCTTATGTGGAATTCTTTATGTGCATATGAATGTCATTTTTAATGTTTTCCATAAGATAATTGATAACATAATTTAGTCTAACATGGATAAACATTCAGGTAAAAATCAATCTTGTAAAGATGGTGAGGACACAAACTAATCTTGGTAGAAGCCAAGAGGTTGGGCAAGGACCCACTAGAGTTGAGGCTAGACTTGACCAAATCTTGACAAGATTGGCTAACCTTGAGTAGGAAAGAGTTAAGGATAGGGTAGAGAATGAAGTTCCCATTAATGAGCATGAGGGAGAAAACTCTTCTCATGTGCATGATGAAACCCATGATCATGAGAGGGAAAAATCACCTACGCCATCTGAATAAAGGAATAAGAAGCTCGTGGCTTCTAAGAAAATGAAGAAGATTACCCCACCCAAGTTTGATGGAAGTGTTGGTGAAGAAGACGCTAAGGTGTGGCTTGTACAAATGGAAAAGTATTTCAAAATACAAAGTTAGGATGGGGTTACTAAAGCCACTTGGGGTGCATATTAGTTAGCAAGAGAAGCCTCTAATTGGTGGATGAACAAAAATTTGGAACTCAATATTAACTCATGGAATTTGACATGGGGAGAATTCATGGAGATTTTCCATAAGAGATGGTTGCCACAACTCTACTATGACCAAAAAATCTCAGATTTCCAAGGTTTGAAACAAGGTAATATGATAGTCAATGGGTATTGAGAGAAGTTTACCTAACTTCTAGGCTATGTTCACATATATCACAAGGATGAACACTTCCACATAAGAAATTTTATTATGGGACTTAATAGTCAGATCGAAGGAGAAGTGGATATGCATGGTCCAACAAAAATGGATCTTGTATATGAGAAAGCAATTAAATAGGAGAAAAAGCTCAAGGCTAACTCTAATCGTCAAGAAAGTAGAGATTTTAAGAAGGTAGTGGAAGTTCTTGACAATACAACTCCTAAGAAGGTGGAATTTGTGCGAAATGTTCCAAGGAAAAAGGGAAAAAGGTTCCATAATGACAAAAAAGAGTCTAGAAGGGAGTGTAAGAGGATTGGATCCATCATTGGTAATACTAACAAGGCTAATGAAAATGTCAACAAGACTGGAGAACCCACAGGGAAAAGAGGACTAGGTACGAGATGTTTTATATGTAGAGGGGACCACTATGCTAATGAGTGTCCCAACAAAATTTTTGGATCATGGCTATATGGTAGTCCATCACTATCCTAACGAGTGTCTCAACAAAATTTTTGGATCATGACCATATGGTAATCCATTACCCACCCAACAAGCAATGTTTCAGCAAAAGATACATGCAACTGTGGATGATCGTTAGGTAGAGTACCAAGTAACTTCAGTTAAAACACCAAGTATTTTGTTTGGCTTACCTATTTCTGTTCTTATTGATATTGGTGCAACTGAGAATTTCATTTCACCTAGAGTAGCTAATAATTATCTAGGAAGGCTGGATACATGGCAATGCCTTGGGATGTAGAGTATACAAATCAGACAAGAGCAAAGGTGGATCAATGTCTATTCGAGGCTAGGATAGCAATACCTAGTTTTTCTATGGAAGCAAACCTATATGTTGCACCTGTAGGATCATATGATGTTATCCTAGGTATGAATTGGTTGTGGAGACATAGGGCTAAGGTAGATTTCCATGCTAAAACTGTAGAATGCCTAGATGATTTTGGAAATCGAGTAAAATTTCAAGGGATACCTAGAGAGGCCAGGATTCAAAAAATCACAACAATGTAACTATTAAGAGCTAAGGAGAAAAGGTGTAAACTATTTGTCATAAAGATAGAAGAACTTGAAAAGGATATTGATGATTTGGAATTCTAGAGTTTTCAAGAATTAGAAGATGGTGAAATAGAGGAAATTGGAAAATCAGATATGGAGAAGTATCCAATATTGAGAAATTTTTTGGATGTGTTTCTAGATGAGTTACCAGGGTTACCAACAAAAATAATATTTGAATTCTCTATAGATATAGTTCCAGGGTCAAAACCTATTTCCAAGGTACCCTATAAGATGACAACCATTGAGCTTATGGAACTTAAAGCACAATTGGATGAATTGTTGTCTAAAGGGTTGATAAGACCAAGTGTTTCACCTTGGGGAGTGCAAGTCATATTTGTTAAAAAGAAGGATGGTACTTTGAATTTTTGAATCAAATAACATATGCTTAACAAAGCTATGGTTAAGAACAAGTATCCGTTGCCACACATAGATGATCTTTTTGACCAAATGAGGGGAGCCATTGTATTCTCTATAATAGATCTGAGATTTGGATATCACCAATTAAGGATTAAGGATGAGGACATCTTTAAAACCACATTCAGAACCAGATATGGACACTATGAGTTCACCATTTTACCCTTTGGTTTAACAAATGCACCTGTAGCATTTATGAACCTGATGAATAGTCTATTTAGGGATTTCCTAGAAAAAAATGTATTAGTTTTTCTAGATGATATCCTGATTTATTCTAGAAATGAGGAGGAACATTGCAAGAATTTAGAAATGGTCCTACAATGTTTAAGAGAACATAAGTTGTATGGTAAACTCTGTACATTCTTCCAAAAGAGGGTACATTATCTGGGTCATGTGATCTCAGCAGATGGAATTTCTGTAGATCTAGCTAAGATCAAGGCAGTACTTGAGTGGCTTGTACCTAAGAATATGTTAGAGGTAAGAAGTTTCATGGGTCTAGTAAGGTATTATAGGAAGTTTGTTGCAAACTTCTCTAAGATTGCTTTTCCAATTAATTCTTTGCAAAATAAAGGAAAGAAATTTGAGTGGATTGAAAAGTGTCAAGAAGATTTTGACCTACTCAAAGAGAAGTTAATCATTGCACCGATCTTAAAATTACTAGAACCTAAGGGTAACTTTACAGTTATCACCGATGTATGTGGGGAAGGTTTAGGAGGTGTGTTAATGCAATATGGGCAAGTAATTGCATATGAATCTAGGAAGCTAAAACCTTATAAGATGAATTATGCATCGTATGATTTAGAATTAGCAACTATGGTTCATGCATTGCAAATGTGGAGGAATTACTTAATATGAAAACCCTTTGAGATGAAAATTGTTCATAATGGGTTAAAGTACCTTTTCACTCAACCTAATTTGAATTGTAGACAAAGAATATGGTTAGAGTTGATAACTGATTATGACTTCAATATCAATTATATAAAAGGGAAAGAAAATTGAGTTTCCAAAAATTTGAGTCAAAGAAGTCATATTGCTTCAGTAGTGATGATTCAAACTGAATTTAAAGGGAAAGAGTTGCAAAAATGAAAAGAGGATGAGTACTACTTACAAGTCAAGCAAGCACTCACTAGCAATTTGCAAGATTCTAGCTATGAAGGTTTTCATTTTGAACCTAATGGATTACTTATATATAAGGGTAGAATGTATGTAACTAACATAGAAGAGTTAAGAAGTTTGGTATGGAAGGAAGTACATGAAGCACCGTACTCTGGACACCCTGGAGTGACAAAAATGATGAAAAATGAAAATCCATTATACTTTTGGAAAGGGATGAAAGGAGATGCTGCTAGATTTGTGGCTAGGTGTCTTGAGTGTCAAAGGGTGAAAGTAGAGAATCATCTTGCAGGCTTATTATACCCACATGATATACTAGAGAGGAAGTGGCAAGTCATAAGTATGGACTTTGTGCAAGGATTACCTATGCCAAGAAATAAGCACAATTCCATTCTTGTGGTTGTAGATAAGCTTACCAAAGTAGCACATTTTATACACAAGAATTTAACTAATGGAGCACATGTCATAGCAAGGAAATTTGTGCAAGAAGTGTTTAGGTTGCATGGGATTCCTGAGAAGATTATCTTAGATAGGGATACATGAGTCACTTCTAGGTTTTGGGAAAACTATGTTTTCTGCATTGGGCACTCAACTGAATATTAGCTCAACATATCATCCGAAAATGGATTGGAAAACTGAAAGGGTGAATCAAGTATTGGAAGACCTACTTAGGATGTATTGCATGGATAAACAGTACAAGTGGGAAGATTACTTATCCTTAGTGGAATTTTCTTACAACAATTCTTTTCATTCTGTGATAAAGATGGATCCTTTCGAAGCATTGTATGGTCAAAATTTTCAAACTCCTATAAGTTGGTATAGACTTGAGGATAGAGTGAGTCTTGGGCTAGAGATGTTCACTGAAATGGATGAGTAAGTTAAGATTGTTAAGAAAAGGTTGGCTGAAGCTAATGATCGACAAAAAAGCTATGTTGATTCCAAGAGAATACCCCATAATTTTTCCATATGTGACAAGGTGTTGTTGAGAGTGAAGCCTCACAAGAGCTCCATTAAATTTGGAAAGTATTCTAGGTTAGCCTCATGTTATGTTGAACCTTTTGAGATTCTAGAGGAAGTGAATCTAGTAGCTTATCGAATCGCATTGCCACCAACTCTTGCTAGAATGCATAATGTCTTCCATAACTCCTACCTCAAAAAGTATATACTAGGTGATAATCATGTGATTGATTGGACTAATTTATAGGTATGGGACCCTGATATAGTAACTCTTGAGACCATCAAGGTGCTTGGAAAATGTAAGCTTCACTTGCATAATAGAGAAGTCTTGCAATGAAAATTTTAGTGGGACCAATATGCAGAAGAATTAGCTACTTGGGAGGACTATGTTGAGATTCAAAAAAAGTTTCATCATATTCTTGATGCTTTTGAGAATGCTTGAAATAATATGTTATTTTTTGTTTGTGTTTTATGTTGCTACATAAAATCATTGGGGACAATGATTCTCAAGGGGGGAGTATGTTACATCCCAATTGAGTAATTACCATTTACTATTACTATGTAGGGTAAATATGAATGTAATGTGAATTCTAGAGATGAATAAATTGTGCTTGTACTTTGTTATCAATGTGTTATATGTGAATGCTATCTCATTTGATGTTATTTCATGGAAAAATACTACATATATGTGAATGGATGGTTATTGAAATGATATTCTAACTTTGGAGATGTATTACATATATTGCATATTTTTTGAGTAGTTGACTGCCATGTGCATGTGTTAGTGGTTGTAGGTATATGTTCAATTCCTCTAGGCGGAGGGGAAGTATCACTCAGGAGAAGATCTTGGTCAAGTAACCAGTAACAAAAACTATCCAAGCATATACACACACCACAGTAGAAGAATTGAGTTGAGTCATTAAGTGGGAAGAGGGTAAGTCATCCTTAGTTGATGTGTTTGCATAAGTAAAAGTCTTGATTACTACTGAGATGCATTGTTGGGTGATGTTTATCTATTTGAGCTTTAGAGTTCTTTCTTGTACTATTATGATTATATTGATAAGAAGAACATACGTGGATTATGTGTATATATATGCACATATATGTCAATGGGATCTAACGACATACATATATGCACATATATAGATGTACCACATGTAAACATTTATCAATACAATCGTAATTGTGAATGGTTATATGTGAATTGAATGTGAACATATATATGTATAGTCTATACACATATCCATATTTATATATGTATCAATACACACGTACATTGGAGAATGGACATGCCCATACAAATGTATCTATATAGGTATACATATGTATATGTGTACATAGGGGCATATACTTATATACATATACATATACATATATATATATATATATATATATATATGTATACAATCATTATATTGTGTTTATTATGTGAATACTATCTTGCTTATACTTATTTGTATATCAAATGTATACTTTCTTGGTAGCGATAGGTATATATATAAATATATATAAACATATATATAAATATATATTAACATATATAAATAGACATATACATATATACACATTTATATTGGTACTAATATATATGTATATGTAGTATTGTATATATATTAATATATATTTAGTATATTAACCATTTCTTGGGAATTGACTATCATTTACCATGATAGAGGATGATTATAAGAGGCTGAATATAAGTTGCATATGACTATATCTTGAGAGGCTGAGTTTTACTCTTGCTGCCACACTTTGTGGAACACGTATTTTTCATTATAGCATGCTACATTATGTCGATGCATGGTGAAGAATTAGTCGACACCTATAGTAGGATCTTCTTTGAATTGGAAAGACTTTAAATGCCATGTCTTTAAGCTTGAATCAACAACTGTGCTGGGAGAAAATAGGCCGACGACTTTGTCAAAATGAGTAAATATCTAAATCAAGTCACACCAAGACTTAGTCGATGTAAGCTTGGTGTTGCAAATTGGTTATTGACTATTTCAAATAGAATGGAAATTGCGAAAACTATTATTTGAGAGTATGTATTTGGAACCACCTTTGGAAACCTGTTTGTTGTAGATGTTCATTGTTTGAGGTAATTTGAATTAACCATGTGCAGATTTGAATAAGTCTCTTTTTGCTATCAAGCGATAAGGTCGATCTGTAGTTGTGTATGCTGAGTAAGTTCTTATATCGATGCTACCTTTTTGCTAAGTCGAGTGAGTAGGCTATGTATAGTTTTTTCTGTCCATATCCATGCCTAATCTATAGGATGTGAGGCCTCATTGTTGCTATATAAATAGCAGAGAAAACTCATTTGTGAGGATGCATTCTTGCAAGCATTTTTACTCTACCTTATTTTAGTTTTATTGAGTTTTATTTGAGAGAGAAAGAGTTTAGTTATATAGAAAGTGAGTGGATTTGAGAGAAGTAAACTATCAACTTGAGCATTAGAGGTTATTGCAACATTTCTTGAGAATCTATAATCTAGCTTGCTGCTATTTGGAGAAGTTGCATTACTGTCAGTTAATTGGATAAGCGATAATAGGCTTGAGGATATTCTTCTTTGTTATCTTATTTATGAAAGTATTATTCTCCATGAATGCTTGAATTGTCTTTTATGAATACTTGCATTTAGGGAATCTAGAATGTCTTTGAAAAGTAGATAAAAGCTTTTATGCTATTTTTATGATGTTCTTGTATGTACTCCATAATAGGAGGTTGGTGTTTATCATGGGTATTACATACTAGATATGATTAAAATATAGTGGCATATGAGTTACTCTTAGCTAGGTTATTGATTTAACTATAATAGCTTGAGTTTACTCCTAGGATTGTTTATCTAGTATGGGAGGGAGCTTGTGTACTTACTTATTAAGTAGGTTTATTCCAAGTATGTAAAATGGTGATAGGTTATCTCCGGGGTGATAGATTATCCATTGAAGGAAATACCTATGCATAGTTTAAGATGACCTTAAGTCAAATCGGCCCTGAGTAGTGTATGTGATAGATGAACTTCATTTGGATTACCATTTGAGAAAAAATTGGCCAAAGTAGTGTGACTACCTCTGGCTCCACTGTAAGTTCACCGTGATCCAATATTACATGCTAGTCCCAGATTGTTGGATTACAAGTTCTAGTTGTGTAGGACACAACACTATGCTTAGTTCTAGTTTCATATGATGAACCTATTCCTATCATGTGTGACAATACAAGTGTAATCAATATCTTAAAGAATTAGGTAATGCATTCCAGACCAAAAAATATCTCAATTCATTATCACTTCTTGAGAGATAAAGGTGCAGAGAATGAGGTGAAGTTAGAGTATGTGCCTACTAAGGATTAGGTTGCTGATATTTTCATAAATGCTCTTCCAAAAGATACTTTTTAGTGTCTCTAGGAGAAGTTAGGTGTTATTTCCCCTCCTTTCAACTAGATGCATAAGTGTGTGCATCTATCTAGGAAGCATTTCAAGATACATTCTTGGTCCTGGAATGATGTTGAAGGCTACCTCTCAGGGGGAGTAGGTAGTAATGACTGCTAGATAGTGAAGAAAAGTGTAGAAAAGTGAGTGTAGTTTCTTGTTGGTGTTGCAAGTGGGTTATACAGATAAGGTCTAGGTGTTGCCCTTTAAATTTTTTCAAATGGGGAGAGAAAAAGAGTTCAATACAAAAAAGAAAGGGCAAGAAAGAGAGTTGGATGTGTCTATGCTCCTTTTCCATTGATGTCAAAGCAGTAGAGAATTAAAGTGCTTGAAAAACCATAAGGGGAGAAAGAAAAACATGGAGAGAGTTGGTTGAAAAGCCATAGTGAAAAAGTGAATATGGTATGAAGACCATAGGAAGAGTAAATATGGAAAAGTATTATTTGAGGAGCAAAGGAGGAGAGTGATCTAGAATGTAGGTGCTATAGGAGAAGAAGTTTATGAAGAGCGAGGATGAAGAGTGAAGAGTTGTCATAGTCAGGGGGAGTACTACTTATTATAGTATTATTGATTGGTTGTTTTTGTTGTTGATGGATTTTCAAAAAGCAAGTGTTGTCATCAATGACAAAGGGGGATATTTTTGGAACTTTGGAGATGTTAGAATCTTGAGATGTTTATGAAGTGTTTGGGTGTTGTCATTGATGTCAACCCCTTATATGAAGAGAGTGTTGGAATGCTGCTGGTGTTGATGATGCCAACCCCTTGTATGAAGAGAGAGTTGGAATTCTATTGGTGATGATAATTTCAGCCCCTAGCATTGGAGTTTTTTGAAGCATGGAGTTGTTGGTATTAATGTCAACACAATGTTGATGGTGTTGTCATTGATGTCTTACTTTAGTATAGTTGCAGAGGTTGTTGGTATGACTTGTGTTGGGGGAGATTGTTCTAGTTGAAAAGTTTGCATGTTGCAAATGTTGGCATATGGCTTTAGGAGATTGTTCTTGGCTACTAGTGTTGTCATTGATGGCAACTGGAGTTAGCAGTGTGGTCCACAGTTTAGAAGCAATTCCTACCGGCAAGGAAAGTAGAAGACAATACTCTACCGACATAATGTATGAAGAACAGAGTATCCGATTGGTAAGTTGATCTAGATAATTCACCGGATCATTATTTTGTTGTGTGGATCCCTAGGGATGCTTGTCAATCACCTATGCTATCTGTTTGATAAAGTTTTATGATATTACATTGATCCATGTACGAGTTTGGAGATTCAGTAGAATAATTTATTGCTTATTTTCTCATTATGGCCGACCTATTGTGTATGGCGTATTCTGGATGTATGAGGAGTATTTATTTAACTATTTCTTATGCTGGGAATTTTGGTTTGGGTCCCTACTATAGTCTAACCGACTTTTAGAAGAGTATTATATTTTATTTTAAGCTGACATATAGTAATAAAATTCTTGTTAGCGGATATATAAATGAGATCGGTAATCCATTCTAGGTGTGATGTGTAGTGATATATGAAGTGGTGAGAAGGTGTGTGTGTGAAAAAGTGTAGAACAAATGCATAAGGTATTATTAGAGGATTTGTCGAGAGAATTTTTTTTTGTGTAGCAGAAGGGTTTTTGTAGAGTAGAATAGAGTAAAAGTGCAAATTGGGAAGAAGGTCCAAAATCAGTCTTCATGTGCTTCATTGGAACTGAATCTAGGAATTTAGAGATGCTATTTTCTCAGTTCATATTTTGAATAGCTTTAATCCAAACTTCTTTTGGATAGTGAGTCCTCTTTTGTATTTTGAGCAGTGAGCTCTAAGCAGTGTGCCTGAATGCAAGTGCATTCCCCTTTTTATCATACTTTTAATAGAGTATACTTTGTGGATTAATCTCCACCGTGGTTTTTCGCCTAACAGGGTTTCCATGTAAAAATCTTGGTGTTATGGTGTTCACATTGTCTTATTAATGTACATGCATGTTTCCTTCTATTTATTTGTTGTGGATGCTATTAGAGGCTAAATATTGTTGTTGATAGTTTAAGATCTATTTTGAGATTCAAATTGTCTAACAATGATTCACCCCCCATCTCAATGTTCCTAGTGTCTAACAATGATTCACCCCCCATCTCAATGTTCCTAGTGTCCAACAAAACATGTGATGTGTTGCGAGATATTAATAATAAGCTCAGATGAAGTTGGTTCACTTCAAGCTTCCAAGTGCTTTTGAGAAATTTTGAATAAAGAGAGTCACAGACAGAAAGTGGTGCTTACTATTTTCTTTGAATTTCTTCATGATTCAAGATATTCATGTTTTGTTGTGATGATTAGAGGTCTTCAAAGGTGGAATATCTAGAGTTTTAGGTTCATCATACTACAATGGAAGATGCTTGATAGTATAGATCCTAAAGTCCAAACCCGAACATTCTTATAATGTTTATATCTACCTTCAATTGAATTTTGTTATGGTGCTCCAAAGTTGTCTACGTTGGATGTTGGCTGTATTATTGTGCAAAATATTTTGATGATACTAGAATATTTTAAGATGTTGTATGGATGTTGTGGAGTGTTTTAGTGTGGTCCAAAAGATGTTTCTACACCTTGAGAGGTGTGTTTGGAGTCGCTTGTTAGTGTTAGTGTAGGTTTGGCCAACCTGGCATGCTAGCACTAATTGTGGAGGATAATTGTTGTCTGAGAAAGTGTTGAGAAGCATATTGGCATAGATTTGGGTCCCAATTAAGTAGTGGAATGGTTTGGCTTCACTTCTTTATAATGCGTAAATGTTTGGTGCTGACCTATTTGGTGTTGCATGGTTGAGGTGTATACATTTCCTTAAGGCCGACCTAACTGAGATTATTTTAGGTTGCAAAGGGTATAAATGCAAGGTAAATTGTTGCGTGGACTAAGAGCAGAGAGTATGATGCAAAATATGTGAATGTGATCAAGTGTAATGATCTAAGTGCTATCCTTAATGCCTATGACTTCCTAATTCAATGAGTAGAAGGTGTCTACATTTCAATTTGTTTGATGAGTTGTTTATGCTTCAATGGAATTGTACCTTTGACATATGACAGATGCACTATTAGTAGCTCAATTTGGAATTGAGCCAAACCTAGAATGATGTGTGTTCCACTTGTTTTCTTGCAATCATTACCTTGTAATATTCTTTTATTATTAAATCAACTTGGAAAGGAGAGGGTAGTCTTCTCTATACTACAGAGTTTATGTGCTCTTATTTCCGTCACAACTTTCTCTAAAGTTACCAACTATGTTTTACACTTTAGAGAAACTTTATTTTGGCTCCCCACCTCATTTACCTTTTATCCTACAATATAATTATTATTTACCCCTATGGATAGGCGATTCTTGTCTGCTAAACTGTATATATTTTCAACCAAAGCCTATGCTTCATAAACCTTTGGATCAAGTGTCAAATGTTTTTGATCTAATTTAGCTTTAACATATACTGTGAGCTTATAAGAATATGATGTGAAATTAAGTGTCCTCTTTAGCTCAATGCCACTTTTCATTATTCAAGTTTAATGAGATGTACATAAGTATTTTACCAGTTGAATCAAATTGGGTGCATGGATCATTGTTAACACTTCTTTTGGTAATTTTTGTTGTTGTAGATCCTTGGCATTGAGTTGAGATTTTAGTATACCTATTGGTTCCATCAATTCTACCAATGTTGTATGGAGTTGAGTTAACCCTAACACTCTATTCTACCCTTGCTCCTCTTCTCTCTATATCTTTTTCTTTTAACTCTCAATGGTTAAATTGGCTATATCCAATTTAGAATATGAAGTTGTTTCTATAGTTTTCAACTTGATAACTCTCCATTGTGGCCCAAGTTTGAAGTTTTAAAGTCAACCTCTTTACTTCTAGATATTGATATTTTAGTTGATCTTGAAATTGACTCAAAATATCCTTGGTGCACATTAGTTTTTTCTCTCTTCTCCAAATTTATGCTCACCTTGGCAAAAATCTATAGTAACAATTTTTTTGGCTTCTTCCATCAGTTATACCCTATCTTGTGGGTGAGGTTGCATGAGGCTCATCCAAACTATAT